>JAKOGH010000878.1:0-18978 GCA_024811115.1 Terana coerulea
TTGGGTTAGTCCATATGGTAGCTACCTGGTCTGGACCCGGCACACCGTGGTTTGAAAGGCGCTGGACAGAGCGCTCTCGTTCACGTGGGACGCCACAATGGTTAACCTTCCCACGCAGCGGAATTCTCCGAGTAACCCGCTTTGCCCTTACATTTCAATTTGAACATCCATGGGTCCACGCCTGCTTCATAGAACTTCGTTCGCCATACCTCGTAAGCAGCCGGATCCTTGACTGCCTCCAAAATGTACTTTTTTCTTCCAAAGTCAGTTAACTGCCCTATAGCAGTTCAAATCACTAAAATCGCAACTTGCTGTCTTGCCAGCTCATTAGGCCTTAGGAATGCAGGCGCTGCAAGAACAAACCACAACAACCCATGAAGGCTTGTGATGGAATGCCGCAAGCATTCTCGTCTTTCAGTGTAGGTTGTATACTTCAGATTACGCAGCTTTCCATCTCACTCACAGACCGTCTCGCTATTCGGCAGAACATGCCAACGTCAAGATAAGGCGTGTCAGTCACATTTTCATCTTAGATCGGTTCAAGATAGCGCATCGCGGCAAGTTTCGCCCGCCGCTGTGGATGAAGACGGACGTCAGGACAATGCGGGTACTTGATGACGTAGCCGCCTACGGTATGCCCTTTGCTGTATGTTGTCCTAGGTTGCTCAGAGTTTTGACATCCGTTTTCCAGGAGCAAACATGGTCTTTTCGGCATGTCCTACCCTGGGTAACCGCCAGTGAATGCCACGAAACCGTGTCGAAGTCCTTCCCGGAATGTTGAATGGGACGCAACCTGCAGGCTTTGCGAAAGTTGACCTCGGGAGTGTCAAAAAGTCTCAGCATGCGCAGATGTAAGAAGTAGTATATGGGGAGCAAAGCAACAACTTGTGATCTCCCGTCACCATGAGTGCACAAACGGAGACGTGGAAGCCATTGAGATGGAGTGGCCGATGCCGCGAATGGGTTTTCCTACCCTTCACCTGTGAGTATCATCAACCATATTCGTCAAGAATCCAGAATCAACGATAGTGTTAGGCACATCAATTAATGCAGTAACATAACTGCGCATCAAGAAGAACTACTTTGTGATATTGGCGAAGTCTTCGACCGTATCGCTTGGGATTGTCACTGTCTCCAGTCGTGGTGAACCTAGCATCCCATCCACATACTTCTGTGAATATCAAAAACCTTCATCCTACACAACTGGACATCTCGTCAGTCGTGTAACGTGTCCGTTATGGCCTCACTACGCGCAGCGCCGTTGTGGCGCAAAGCCACATATCGGCACTGGCAGAATCGTAGATCCTTCTCAGCAACCGCTTGCCTTGTCACTAAGCACTGACCACAGATCTTTTATAGACGATTTTCACAGCATATACTCAGGGTCGAAGAATAAAGTTTACATCGGTGCTCACCAGATCTGCACTCCGTGTGACCATCCTTGATGACGTGGGGCGACTTGGAAGGGATCCTCGCGGAAGTGGCTTCATGCTGCTATCCAAGCTCGTGGGGTGGTCTTATACATTGCTTGCATCTGGTTCCTGTGGGTATGTGCGCTTCTCACTGATCTTGCTGGTTGATTTAGCATTCATTTATCCCAGTTTCAGGGAGAAATTACCCGTATTGAAGGAGACGCATTTCAAGCCCGCGATGTTGGGGTCTCAGACAGCCCATTCTGGGTGTATTTTCCTTGCTGATGCAATGCCTTGAGGACACCATCTATGAAGCGTGGCTGTGCTCGAGAAGTGGTAGTGTGTCAAGGTGGAGGCACTGTACATTCCGTGAGTGCGAGCAAACCTACTCAGAGTTGCAAGACTGACGCTCCCCATGAAGATAATCCAGTACCAATGGGAGTTTGAGACGAATAAGCGCTGTACAGATTGCGTCTCTGACACAGGTCGACAATCGATATGCAGTCAATCGTTCAACGCATCTGCCCGCAAGCGATAAAAGCTCCTCCTTCCGGCAGGCCAGCTAGGAGTAGGGCCCTCTCCGCCCATAATTCCTCTATGTCTGCCAACGCTACCGCCCCTTCCGCTTCTGGTATCCCGCCTGGCTTAAATCTTGCGACTATGTGAGTGCATGTCTGGACTCGTCTTCGAACTGTTTGACTTAACGAGCACAGAGCGGGGCCCGTGGTACGCCTTTTAGTGCTCTTCGATGATTATCTCTTGATGAGGGCTGTCTAGCTCTTGGGATGCCTGTTGAGCTGGGGCCTTTACGGGGTTCTATCACTGCAAGTTTGTAAGTACTTCCGTATGGTCCCGCTACGCCTTCGCTGATGAACAGCACTAAGATCTCTATTATCTGTCGTTCCCTAAGGATGGATGGCTAGCGAAAAGCATCGTTTGGAGCGTCTGGACACTCGACACGGTCCAGACGATCCTAGTCACCAGCGATGTGTTCAACACATACGCCAGACACTACGGCGATTTGGAGCTGTTGTCGGCCATGCAGAACGAATGGCTTGCCGTACCTGTACTTGATGCCATCCGTGCGTGATGCCTGTTTCTCACACCCATTAGATCATCCCGGTTGACGAGTCGATATAGTGAGCTGCATCGTCCAAATGTACTATGCCTACCGCATCTGGATCTTGTCGAGTTCAAGGCGTTACCAATGATTGTCGTGGCGGTGTGTCTCTCGCCCTCTTTGTGTCGACCCTTCGCTAATTTGCCATGCAGCTCTCATTGATGCAAAGTGTTGCCGGCATCGTGACAGGCACACAGGCATTTAAGATCGGAAACTTTGAAGACTTAGCGGCGCACTCGAAGATAAGTGCCGCGGTGAGTGCAGCGCTGGGTATCATTGCGTCATTATTCGCTGAAACAGACATAGATTTGGGTTGGCGGAAGTGCGCTCTGCGACATCATCATCGCCGCGCTCATGGCGTTCTTAGTAAGCATGCTTGCTGGCAGCGCAGGACCCCACTAATCAGTCACTCAGCTATTGAGAAAGGATACTAAAGTTCCTGAGACTCGCGCTATCATTACCAAGATAGTCCGCCTCGTCGTTGAGACCGGGACACTAACAGGTGCGGATACTTCTCCATAGCGTCGGCAGCGTTCACTCAAGCTCCTGAATGTAGCCGTCGCCGCTACCATCGACATCACCCTCTACTACGCGTTCCCGGGTATCCCCTACTTCAGTTGTATTGCGACGATCCTTGGGAAGCTCTACTCCAACTCACTGCTTGTGATCTTCAACAGCCGGATCCGGGTCGTGGGCAGCCGCAACTGGACGCCGGGCGGCGTGCATGCGATCCACTACGACAGCCGTACCACCACATCTGGAAACATCAGCACCTTTGCCGTTCGCCCGCCGCCGTGCATCCGGTTCTGGAGGTGTGCATGTGCAGGAACAGGTCTGGGTGGACACCGAGGCGATTGCTATGGATGAGCAGGTACGCAGCATCTCTCGCAGCATTAATGGTACCGGCTGGGTTGACACGTTTGGCTTCTAGTCGACGTCCGATGATAAGAAGAAGACATATGCTCTGTGAACTAAGACCGGATGGGCTTCTCAACACAATTCTGTGATATTTATCGTCTATGTGCCTATATACTGTCTTGCTCGCGCCCTGGATGTATTGCTTGCGATTGTACATGTGACAGATGCTGATTCAGAACTGAATGTAATAATATATGCGTTGTATTTATTGTTTTTCTGAATGGACAACTTGAGGGGCGAACTTCGTCGAGTAGTAGCAACTACTGTTGCTTTCGTAGCCTTACCCACCGGCAACACCACCCCCGTCTCTGGGCCTACAGCGATGAATGAATGATGCAGCACCAAGTGCATATTGCAATATCAAGTGCAGTACATTCGTCTACCTGTAAGATATTAACGGGTGTGTACATCCGTAGTATATTTCAGTTTATGCAGTCTCAAGTAAAGTACGGGACATGAACTTTAGTGAAGCTGGGACTCAGCCCCGCTCAAAAGGACGTCGGCATACACCAGATATAGTCGCTCACTAGCACCAGCAGTCTCAGCCGTAAGACAGGTCCCCAGAACGGCCTTCTTCAATGCGGTTTGGTGTTTGCGCGGAAGCTCGGAGCAGCACAGCACGTTTGCCTCGACGGGAGGTTTGCTGCGTCGTCATCCTACCAGTAGGCAGCAAGCAGCAAGACCGTCGATAGCTTACGCGTTATCTATTTTTGAAGCGCATGCTGTAGAAGCGACGGACCTTATTCCGCGTCGTGTGTCATCGTGCAATGGGCGGGCCTGTTCGCCAGGGAGTCGAGTCGCGACGCGAAGGCGCTCAGGCCAACGACTGGGGTCTGAGTGTGGGTGTCCAGGGTCCTAGCCACGCTTTTGACGACGCGTCTCGCTCGCGTCCACCTCGAAGACATCTACGACCACGACCACGACCATATATACAACGTTCCCTCTATCCGAGCCGTACAGCACTGCCATTCCTTCGTTTGCTTGTCACCAAATGATTGCTGCTTCTGTGTAGCCAACGCTCAACGACGTCACTTCTCTCCCACTGCCGGCTTCCTTGCCTCGCCCTCAAGCGCCCTTCTTCACGTCTTCCCGGCTTTCATTGCGCTTGCCTCACATTGAACCCATGGTCAGCATATACCAGTACTGATTACTCAGACGTTCTGCACGGCCCGTGACGTGTGTCGAGGAGTCGTGAGACTGGATGGAGTGCAATAGACGGCTGGCTCAAGTACGTTTTAGCCTCTTGTACACCACGGCCGCTCAAATCTGCACGCAGGTGCTTCCGCTTCTGCTGGGCTCTCTGGCGACCTCGTACCAGGGATTGCCTTGAAGAAGGTTGTCATCTGGCACATCATCGGTAGCCGCACGCCCTCATAATGATTATCAAACCCATCGCCGACGGTGTCTTCGCACATCCGTGGCTCTTTCGTTCATGGGCCGATATCCCTCTCGCACAAACCTCACTTCTGGAGGTCGCCATATCCCTATTTTCCCGGTGCCACTTCTACCTGCTTTTCGTAAACAGCCCTCACTGAGCGGTTGCCGCGCGAGGAGCAAGGAGGTTGTCTGGCTCTTTCGGAGCGAAGGGTCTTGGAAACCCGGGGTCCACCATGCAAGTACGGAAATGTTAGCTCCGTTCTCTTTACTCCCCTACGAGCAACCCAATGGCAACTGGCGCATCTCGCTGCAGGCACGCCTGGTGGAGAGCATGCCCAGGTCGTTTGGGTCCCACTGGAAACAAACCTGGCGATCTGTAGGAATAGTACGGTGGAGGTATGCCGCAGATGGGCGAGGGTAGCAGTCGTGCATAGTCGGTGAGTCTGGAGAAAGTGGCAGTCTGCACCTCATGGCATATCGCTTCTCAACAGATGAAATCGCTGGGAGAAGCAAAGCCCTAACTTGCCCCAACTATGAGAGAAATAAATGTCAAAACAAGGGGTCGCGCGGGTGGGAACGTCGGCGGCGGGAAGGCAAACGCGCAAGCGTTCACGATGGATTCCGGTAAGCTATATACTCTACGGTATGACTCCAGACCTAACTACGATCGCCAGGTACGAAAGCAGGCACGTAATTAGCAGAACAAACATATGTAAATAGAAAGCGCCCGACCGTCGGGGCGCGGTGAGCACGAGCTCGAACATTAATCTATATTTCTGACAATAAATTCTATAACGCGTATCGTCCACATCTCTCAACACGGCCGGGCTCTGCATCCAAGACCCCTCCTGAGGACGTCATGTCTCTTACTCGCCTATCCTTGCCTCACCTTCATCATCTCCTAAGGTATGCCCAGTACACTTTCAACTACCCGTGACAGTGTGTGACCATCACGTGAATGTGGGCGGCAAACGAATTGTAAGTGTATTTTGAGTAGATAAGAGGGCAGACACAGCAGAAAATATGGTGGTACACTAGAGTACAGCCTGGGAAAGAGTTGCACGATGCCCTGCACAGCTCTCAGATGCCACAGTATTCTGAGAGCTGTTCAGAACACTCTGCATTGGCCGCAGACGATGCTGTAAGTACTTTAGAACAGCTACACCTTATTTGTGCTCACGTTTTCGTTATTTTGGGTTTGCAGCTTGGCTCTCTTGATTGAACTTGGTTGAAGGCTTTGGCAGATTTGCAATCCAGGAGTATGCTGCCTTGCGCTTACGACCCATTTCGCAAGTCTTCCCCTGCAGCCAGAGTTGCTGCTACAGCATGAAACTTAGTTGAATCAGCGCGCTTTGCGAATATTATGTAATCAGGTCCTCGGGCACCTCGCAAGCTCTATTAAACAGTCATCAGGCACGATACACAAAAACCGTTTGCCCTTAATTGTAGCCATTGTAGTATTTAACAATATCGCGCGCAAACATCGAGAGAAAGTGAAGTGTAGCAAAAGTAATAGAATTTACGGACATTTCGCCCAGCCAGAAGTGCCCAAGCGTGACAGGCGCCGGTCACGTGGGGTGGTCGAAAGTGTACTGGGCATACCTTATCTCGACTTGGCAATTGCTTGTACTTTGGCGCCTTTGGTTTTTGCCCTCGCTGCTACGTTACTCAAATCCGTAGCTCTCATTGGATTTTCAAGACGTCGCTATCGCCATTTTGATCTCTTTGTATCAATGATGCCAGCGCCGATGGAAGAAGACCTAACGTGCGACGGCTCGACGCCTCTGTTCCTGGCCATAAGGGTTGCCTTCCTCAGGAACAACGATATGGACGACAAGATCGATGACTTCGTTTCATGCAGTTGCATGATACAGTCTCGGTTGACGACCTCGTACGACTGGTCGGTGCCGCCGCTTTTTCCATCTACTACCCTGTTTGTACCAATCGCATAATCCTATTCAGTTATGCGTTCGCTGACAAACTTGGTAGGATGCCCTTCAGCTCGATTTCTTAGCCGATTGCGCGAACAAGACCGTTCCTATTGCATTTCATTATCCGGATGGGCAAGGCGGGACATGCGATCGGGCACTGCTCTCTGGACTCGGTTCGCACCTCACCTGCACTATTACTTTTGATCGCTGACAATATCTCCTCTGCAGATACCGTTCATGTTGTACAACGTCTCCATCCGGATTTTGGCGAAGGACACTGGCTTTCCTAGGGCCTACGACAGTGACGACGCGGGCGCCTCTTCCTCGCTCCCACCGAACGATGGCTCCGACCTCAATGATATATGTCGGCGGTTCGACTGTGCGCTGCGCACCGCTGGTTTATAGTCGGGCTCTGTACACCGATATGAGTTCATGATGTCGTCGGTGAAGGCTGCGGTGTCGACCCTGGTGGTCGTTGCTCGCTGTTCTGATATGATGCTCACACCGAAGCAAGTTGCCAACAGGCACAGTCCCGTATTTGTTCTATCTGGCTGCGCTCGGGCATCTTACGACTTCCCATCGCTGAAAATGCTCGCTCATCGTCAGCGTCGCTCGTTGTCACGAAGAAAAGCAGTGAAGGGACGAAGTCCGCCCGGCCGTCCCACTGGATACCGTTTTGAACATTGCGGTGATAGCCTTCTACCGGCTCGACGTTATGGTTTGTGTCCGCTCAGGCCCAGGCATCACTCAAGACCTTCTCAACCAGCTATACTGAAGTCCCTTATTCCCTGTCGTCACCTTCGTTCCACCAACGGCGTGGGTATGTCATGAACTTCTGGGCGTCTCTAGGGTATTCTTTTCATTTCCATTGTCTTCTACCCCTATCTATTGTTCTCTCATCGATACCGTGGTTTCCGTATGTTTCTCTATTGTTCTGGACCGCTCTAGTACCTACACGAGGGATACCGGGTGGTACTGTACAGTTTAGGACTACACATGTATAAGTAGCTACCGTCTGTAACAGAGAAAGCCAGTCTCAAGCTGGTCTGTTCCCCAGCTAGTTACTCGGAGACTGCACCACTAGTTCCATCCCAGTTGAGAGCGTCGCACCTGGTACAGTTGTACTAGTTGTTGTTGACATAAGCTCGAGACTACCCTATCCCTCGCGACGATTTCTCGTTGCTCCACCTACCTTGTTGCCCGGTCCGTCCTGTATAGGAGGATCGTGTAGATTGAGTTTTGAACCTAGTACATCGGACCGTCATCACCCGCAAGGGAACGGCCCATGAACCTCGGTATTGACCATCCCCTGTGTCGTTACCCCGTGCACACGCTGACTAGTTACCCAATCAGTACCCTCGCTGATCCAACTCAACGGTTCCGAGCTTCATCTCGGATAGCTGTACCTTAGACACCCTAACCCGGTGCTCTTTGATCGGCTGGGAACCTTTGGCACACCCTTGGGTGTGGGAAGCTAGTAAAGGCGGTAATCGGAAGGCGAGACAGGCGCTCTTTGGGCTCGTGCCCTTAGAGTCAAGCTGCAGCTGAGAAGTCGGTAGACCGCAGCGGGATCAAACAGCAGAACACTGGTAACTCGTAGCCATATCAGTAGTAGCACGTGCTGTAAAAATTCCTCTAAGACAACTTCTATCCTCATGCTCTTCATTTCGGTTGAAGAGTATTGCAGGTTGCCTAGAATAGGCTTCACTCGTGTATGGCTGGAGGCGACTCTTGCCCTTGTATAGGACGACCCCATCATCTTTCCAACGACTCGCTGGAGATCGATCTACCAGAAGCACAACGACAAGTGGTATTCGTGCCGCAACCCAAAGTGTGTTCACGAGGACACTAACCCAAGTGTCAAGTGTAGTGTTTGCGCAGTAAGCTTAGAAGACAAGCGCAAATACTCCTCATACTACGTGCAAACCGGACGACACCAGTATCAACCCACCTACTCCCGCCGATCATCCCTCAGCCGCTACCGGTTGACTTCCATTCCCCACGCGCTCCATCCCCTATCATCCCCGAATCCGAAGGCGAAGTCGTCACCCAGTAAAGAAAACGAGGACTACGACGACGGAGACGCCCTACACCCGACCACACCGAAGCGCTGTCGAATTTTCGGGCATAGCCGACGCGAATGGCCACCGCTACTCTAACCGCATCGGGCCTGGAGATGGATTACGAGATCCCTGTTCATGCGTCGACTCAAATCACAACAGTTTACTGCTTGAAATAAACTCATCTATTTCCACTTCCCGGGAGGTACCACTATAACCAAGGAATGCGCCGAGCAGCCTTGCTCACACGCTAGCGGAAAACAACCTGCCAACGTTGTGGAATTCGTGGCCCAGGAGCTCGAAATGAGATGAGTGGTGGCAAGCGACCGGAGAGCCCGCCGGCCGGAGGACCCTCCTTTGGAGGTAACGGCGGAGGCGGAGGCGGCGGCCCCGGAGGCGGAGGTCGAGGACATCGAGATCGCGACGATGATGATGACGATAACGAACGCGATCGCGATGGTCTGGCAAACAAGCCGGACACCTTCGGACGGAAGCCGGAAAGATTGGGAAGCCTGGTGGAAGCAAATCAGGTTGAACATCTTCGCGAACCACCACAAAAAGCTCCGATCAGATCGAGCGAAAATCACCTTCGTCCTGTCCTACATGCAGGGCGGATCAGTCGGAGAGTGGGCCGAGGCCTATCTCGAAAGCACTGATTTCGCACGAGCAGATTGGGGTGTTTTCCAAGAACGCCTGGTCAAGCAATTCTCGCACGACCGGCACTCAGACGCCTTGCAGAAGCTGAAGGAGCTGAAGCAGGGAAGCATGAGCGTTCGAGAGTTCAGAACGCGCTGAGATGTACGCCTCCCGCTGCAGGGTACGGGCGACTTCAGGAGCAGCTCGACGCGCAGTCAGTGATTCTCATTGACTACCTCGACGAAGCTCTCCAGAAGCGTAGTCCTCGACGCGGTCTGGAGTCGGGAAGACGTCCCAGCGGTACTCGGGCGACATGCGCATCGCCGAGAACGTGGACGAGAATCAGAGGAGGCACTACCAACGCCAGAAGAACCTCGGGGCAGTCAGTCCCACAAGCCGGCTCCCAAGCCGCAAACCCCAGTCAGGCGCCGGCAGCGTCTTCACAGACCCAAGCGCCTCGACAAGATCGTCGAGATGGAACCGGCATAACCTACGGAGGGGCCGGCCAACCAATGAACCTGGACAGGGCCCGAAAGGAAGGGCTTTGTTTCAATTGCCATCAGAAAGGACACTTGTCGCGCGACTGCCCCCTGCCTAAGCAACCTCGCCAGGTGCGCGGGCGTCTCCACAGACCTTCCTGATGAGAAGGACGATAAGCCCAAGCCGTCGTCGGCTCAAGCTGATTCGTTCCCTGATGGAATGGAGGAACGCATCCATCGCGCTGGTCGAATCCTCGTTCATGAAACTTCTCAAGGGTTTTCAGGCGGCTCAAGCGAAAGCACAGACGTGAAGAGCCTAGAATCATTTCTCAACTACTGTTGTACCATAGTGTTAGACGAATCATCGCGAATGTTATTCTGAAGGGGCGTCTGCTGAGCAGCGTGGGCGGTTCAACACCGTGCTTAATTCCCCCGCTCATTACCAGAAAACACGCCTGCACCGATAGTAGAGAAAGAACCTGTGCCAAAACCCAAATGGGTAAGAGAAGTTCCATGGACTCCGGGCGCGGATCCATCAGTGGACCACGTGACGATGCCGAAGCGGCTGTTAAGATTCTGGAAGGATGGGTGCATGCAAAGCGTCAGGTAGATGCCACGCTAGCAAGCGCCCAAAATATTGCTTCTATGTCACGCGACCAAGCAACTATATACCTTTCAGAATTAAAAAGTCGCCCGAGATACATCCGAGGCCGAAAAGGCAATCAGATTGATGTCCCAATGATCGTCACTACATTGGACACCTCTGAATCCTTTTCGGTAAAAGCTCTGCTAGACTCCTGGATGCACTGGATCTTCAATTGATCAGACATTTGTACAGGAACACGGCATTGCAACGACCAAATTGCCTGTTCCAATCCCAGTGTACAACGCCGACGGCAGTCATAATGTCGGCGGTCCGATCACAGAATGTGTCGATCTCAGAGTTAAGATTCAGGATCACGTGGAGCGAATGTCATTCGCTGTCACCAACCTTGGGAATACGCCCATTTTCCCTCGGTTATGAGTGGTTGGAATTACACAACCCATCAATCAACTGGAAAGATCGCACACTCCAGTTCGATAGATGTCCAGCCACTTATGATTACGTACAACGCCTAATTGGCATTGAGGATGACGAACACGAAATCCCCGAATGATCCGGAGGCTCATCTTGAGGAGGGGAACAAATCTTCGTTTTCGACTGGCAGCGCTACGTCGCAACAGGCGGCGCCTCACATCCGCGCTAAAACCAACGTGGCTACGGATCTGGCAATCGAAGAAAATGCAAAGAAAGCAAAGAAACCTTTCGAGAACTCTTGTCCCTGAGCACTATCACGGAGTACAAGGACGTCTTTGCTAAAGAAAACTTCGATTCACTACCAGAACGACGCCCGTGGGACCACGCGATTGAGCTAACGCCAGGCGCTACGCCAGTGGGAGGAAAATCGTACCCTCACACGCTAGATGAACAGAAAGCGCTAGACGACTTCCCTAGAAGAGAACCTTCGATCCGGACGTATCCGCCCTTCTAAGTCACCCCTGGCAGCTCCGCTTCTTCTTTGTCAAAAGAAGGATGGCTCGCTTCGACCTGTACAGGACTACCGCAAGCTTAACGATTTAACCATCAAGAATCGTTACCCACTTCCCTTGATCCAGGAACTGGTAGACAAGCTGAAAGGGTCCAAGTACTTCACGGTTAGACGTCAGATGGGGCTACAACAACATTCGGATCAAGGAAGGCGACAAGAGAAAGCGGCGCTCATCACAAACCGCGACTCTTCAACCCCTTAGTCATGTTCTTCGGTCTCACCAATTCGCCAGCCACGCTCCAGACAATGATGAACGACATCTTCCGAGATCTGATCCAGGAAGGACACGTGATGGTCTACATCGACGACATCATGATCTATACCAAGGATCTGGAAGAACATCGCCGCATTGTGCAACGTAGTTCTGGACGTAATGCGAGAACACCGGTTGTACCTCAAGGCAGAGAAGTGCGAATTCGAACGGCTTGAGATCGAATACCTCGGCATGATCATCTCCGAAGGACAAGTCCAGATGGATCCAGTCAAAGTAGAAGGCGTCAAGAAATGGCCGAAGCCCACGTGCAAACGGGACATTCAGGCGCTTCCTCGGCTTTTACCAACTTCTACCGGCGATTCATCAAAGACTTCGGCAAGATCGCTAAGCCAGCTCACCTCCCCTCACCGGCAATGCCACATTCGTATGGAACCCCGAGCAAGCCAAGCCTTCGAAGAACTCAAGAATCGCATCTGTTCGCCTCCAGTCCTAGCAATGCCCACGGACGAGGACAAGTTCCGAATTGAATGTGACGCTTCGGACTTCGGCCTACGGTGCAACCCTCGAGCAACACCAGGATGGCAAATGGAAGCCTGTCGCATTCTCTCTAAAGCGTTCACAGCCACCGAGCGCAACTACGAGATCTACGATAAGGAACTCATGTCTATCATGTCGGCACTTGACGAATGGCGCCAGTACCTAATGGGCGCTCGGCAGGACTTCGAGATCTGGACAGATCACAAGAACTTGGAGTACTTCCGGAAGCCGCAGAAGCTGAACCGACGGCAAGCACGTTGGTGTGCCGAACTTGCCGAGTATCACTTTCTGCTTCAGCACAAACCCCGGTCGGACCAACGGAAAGGCAGATGGACTCTCACGACAGGCTGGATATGAGAATGGAAAGGACGATAACGCAGACATTGTAGTATTAAAACCAGAACACTTTCGCGAACTATCTCTACGTAGTATAGATCAGCACATGCTTGACGGACCAGCCACGGAATGGCTCGTAGATATTAAAAAGCACAAAGCCAATAAAGACAAAGTAGTTACGATAGCGCTAGCAAAGAAGGAGACGGACTGGAAGGAAGACGAAGAGGGATTGGTTACCTGGAAAGATCGATCTACGCCCCCGTACATCGGAAACTTCGCGAACAGATCATCAAGCATCACCACGACTCGTACCTCATCGGACATCCGGCCAACACAAGACCCACGAGTTGATCACGCGCGAACTACTCGGTGGCCACGTATTCGCGGGAGACATTAGGAAGTACGCCGAGGGATGTGTCGACTGTCAGAAGACCAAGGTTCACACCGGATCCAAACTCGGCCCGCTTCACCCGAACGAGATTGCCTCTCGACCCTGTGGGAGATCATCTCTGTCGACAAATTGGTCCACTCCTCCGTCGCTAGGATTCGATGCTATCATTGTGATTGTCTGCATGTTCTCCAAACAGATAATCTGCATCCCTCCACCATCGAGCTCAACGCCGCAAGGATGGAGCAAAATCCTGCGCGACCATGTTGTCGCCCATCACGGCATTCCGCCGGAAGATCGTTAGCGATCAAGGAGCAGAGTTCAAGAACGAGTACATATCTGAACTCTATAAGTCTCTGGGAATCAAGCCAACGCATCCACGGCCTATCATCCGCAGACCGACAGTCGGACGGAACGGATTAACGCTGAAGTCGAACAGTACCTTCGACTTTTCATCAACTACCGACAATCCGATTGGGCCGAATGGCTACCCTCGCATCATTCTCGTGACAACAACAAGGTCAACAGCTCCACCGAACAAACTCCGTTTCTTCGTCAACAAAGGCTATCACCCTAACTCCGGAAACGAATCCCTACCAGAGTAAAAAGGAAACCGTGAGAGACTTTGTAGATCGGATGAAATCAGTACGAGAGGAAACGCAGGCAGCCATCGGATTAGCACAGGAGACGATGAAGCGCTTCCATGATCGACGGAAGGGAAGACACGTGAATACAAGCCGGAGACCTGGTATGGCTTGAAGGAACCAATATCACAACCGATCGACCAATGAAGAAGCTCGACAACAAGCGCTACGGCCCGTTTAAAGTTAAACAAAAACACGGGCGCCTCCGCTTACGAGCTTGAACTTCCCAAAGCATGGAGAAAGATCTATCCCATGGTCAATGAGATGTGGCTCTCACCGTTCCGAGAGTCCTCCTTCGAATCCCAGGCACGCGAACCCGAAATACCCGATCTAATTGATGGACAAGAAGAACATGAGGTCGAAGAGATCCTGGACGCTAAGCTGGACAAGGGAATTCTTAAATACAAGGTTCTATGGAAGCACGAAACCGGCCCGCTGCAAGTACACATGGGAACCGCGATCCAACCTCACCCACTGTCAAGATCTCATCGATGCTTTCTACAAGCGCGTACGGGTGCCCCCTCGTCCGTTGACTATTCGAATTCCCCCCGTCGTGTTCGGCCCCAACGTCAATCAGTTCATCGGACATATCGGTTCCAGACTATACAATTGGGAAATAGGTCGTACAGATCGAGACGCCGAGTTCTACAGATCACGCGGACGTGATCCTTAGAGAGGGGTTATGTCATGAACTTCTGGGCGTCTCTAGGGTATTCTTTTCATTTCCATTGTCTTCTACCCCTATCTATTGTTCTCTCATCGATACTCGTGGTTTCCGTATGTTTCTCTATTGTTCTGGACCGCTCTAGTACGTACACGAGGATACCGGGTGGTACTGTACAGTTTAGGACTACACATGTATAAGTAGCTACCGTCTGCAACAGAGAAAGCCAGTCTCGAGCTGGTCTGTTCCCCAGCTAGTTACTCGGAGACTGCACCACTATTTCCGTCCCCAGTTGAGAGCGTCGCACCTGGTACAGTTGTACTAGTTGTTGTTGACAATAACCATCAGCCAGGAAAGCACAACCTTGAGCAGGCGACATACCCTAGGTCTTGTTTGAGTAGCACTAAGAATATTCGTCTGCCTGCGCAAGTTAGAGCGCGGTTTACTACATAGTGAAGTGTTGCCATTTGGCGTGGCGGTATGTCAAAAACTGCGTCAGACGCCTGGAGTGCGGCATGAGCCCGGGCGCCAACTTGGTGCAGGCATTGGGCGCATCAATTGATGCGCTGATCGTAATGTTGCCGGTGCTCCTGTTTTCGGCTGTGCAAGTTCAAGTTCAACGCCCCTTTGTCCTCCGCTATCCTCTGGCCACTCGCCAGACACAGCATCAACAACGGCCACACCTCACGTGAAAGAAGAAATGGTGGCCACGGAGCACCTTTATGGTCGACGCGGGGCGGCAGAGGCCTCAAAATCCCCCTCACCATGTCGCAGAATCCCTCTGGTGGTACGCACCCTGCAGAGCTACCTGCGAAGCCTCGTGCTCAACTCTTTGGGTCTACCCCTTCTGTTCCGAAGCATGCTCACTCAGCTCCACTCGACGCTGACCTGGGGCTATCTCGGGACTTCATGCTACGGGATTTGAACGAGCACGTCCCGCTAGTTGAGGTCGCCTTTTTCTTCGATAACCTGCTCCCGCCACTTCGGAAGGATATCAACATGGACGCCGTTATGAGAAATCTCGTCAGGCGGAAGAATATTGTCAAGGGTCGATGGGCGGCGTTCAACACACAACCATCCGCCATGACTGGAACGGAAGACAAGGTGTTCGCAAAGCTGGCGGACCTTGCCGCTGCTATTCAAGCTGCTAGTGGGGTCGCAGACGGCGAAGCGACGCTGATTTTTAATTGCAACCCGCGATGGACGCCCGAGTCTCAGCACGGAGACAACTCCTCGAGGCCCGACTGTTATGGCATACTCTGCGACTCTGCCGAACACCCGGAATGGATGAACATCGCCATTGCCGGAGAATTCAAGAAATCCCTTACGAATCCTGTAACAAATAATGACGTACGCTGTCGGTTTCTCTTCGCGACACTAGACTGATCCACAAGCTGGCGTCCATAGAACAACACCAAGATCTTGTGGTCCTTGAACCACATCATGCGCGAAGACGTGCGTAGAAGATTCACTTTCGGCTTCACCATAGAGGACAATAGAGTACGACTCTGGTACTGCAGCCGCTCGGACGTCCTGGCTACGTTACCGTTCTTTTTCTGCTCCCAGGTACGCCTTTGCTCCTTCTCACCTATGCTGTAATGCATCGCTGACCAAACGTGCAGAACAATGTTAACAACAAGCGATTCGCAGAGTTCATCCTGCGTTTCATTTTCGCTAAACCCGAGGAGCTGGGATGGGACGACACCGTGAAGCGAATCTCGGTTGGGAAGGATCTTCGCTACGATTTCCAGGTCGGCGACTCTACGTATAGAACAACGCGACTGATATCCGGCATCGGGGCCGAATCCATCCGAGGTCGCGGAACACGAGTATGGGAAGTCGTGAAGCTGGATGCAGAGGGCGAAGAGACCGAATGCCGATACGTTCTTAAAGACAATTGGGTGGACGCCAGCCGTTTGCGGGAGGGCCAGATTCTTGAACAGATTCACGACTCCGCCAAACACAACACCATATATCAGGAACTTTTTCGGAAACATCTCCTGACTGTCGAAGCCAGTTGGGACGTGAAGGTCGGGGACGAGACGGACGACACTCACGTAGTGATGCGGCGCCATGGCACCCCGAACATCAAGGAGCACCTGGCAGTGCAGGTCAACATTCCTGCGAGGCGGACGGTGGTAAGCAATCTTCCCGCTGTGGGTGGTGTAGCCGTTCCCTCTGTTCGTGCAGAGAAACGGCCAGTGCATGATCGCAAGGTACACCACCGCATAGTCTTCCGGGAGGTTGGAAAGACTATTGTCGAGGTTGAGTCTCTCTACGACGCGTTTATCTGTCTTGGGGACATTGCGAATTGTAAGATGCCTGAGTCATCTACCGCTCTTGAACATGTCTAACTGCATCATTGGCAGTGCTCCAAGCTCTTCACGCGTGTGGCTGGGTACATCGCGATATTAGCTCCGGCAACATCCTGGTAGTCGATGATATTGGAAAGCTTGCCGATCTCGAATACGCCAAGAGACATGATGATCCCCTTCATCATGGGATTCGGACCGTACGTTTGAGCCCCTTCCATATACCGTTACCTTCTCATTCAAGCTATGGTGATTTCAGGGCACCGTTCAGTTCATGTCTACTGAGGTGCATGGGCACAAATACATGCACCAAAGGGACTTACACCATAATGCTGTGAGCGACGCAGAGATGCTCCCGAATGTATCGGAGCAGGAAAAGAGGCGTCAACTCCAAAGGAACAGAAGAGCCGCCGGAGAACATCTTAAACGCCGCTCTCCCAAGCCTTCTCAGGCGGGTCCACTGAAAACCAGCGCAATAGAGCCGTCCGTCTCCGACGTTCCGCTCAGGTACAACCCGCTACATGACTGGGAATCTTTCTGGTGGCTTGCGGTATATGTCATCCTTTGCGCGACCATTCTTCATAACGGCGACTACACGGAAGACGAGTTCCAAAGCTTCATGAAAGCACAGAACGCATTCGCCGTGTCGCTGTTTGGCGACCACAGTCTGGCAAACCGCCTGAATGTGATGACGAATGATCACAGCTTCGTGAGTGGCTTGAGGCCTATTCTTCCGTCCGTGGCGGAGGTTGGACGCGCATTGGAGGGCCCACGCATTGCTCTCAGGGTGCTATTTGAGAAAGCAGAAGCCGATGTCTCCAAAATTGACTTCACGGTTGCTGCAGGAATGTCCGCCGCAGTTGACCAGGCCTTGAATGCCATCAATGTGATTCTTGGCGACAACGACATTACGATCAAGGCCGAATCCGAGCAGCCACGTCTTCTGACGAGAAAAACTGCCGCGCCGTCGGCGAAGCAGCTGAAGAGAACCTCCCAAATGGCCGAGCTCGGCCAGGAGCCTCGCCAGGCTCCAAACCAGCACTGCCTTGCGTGCTCGTTCAAAACTAATTCTGAAAGAACGTGAACACTGAATGTGCCATGCCACATATTGAGTTCCCATGATGGCTCGCAGCCACATTTAAAGCGCCGATGTATTTGAAACCCAGTTTTAACCTAAACACTTTGAAGAGCACGCAAGGCAGGCTGGCAAACAATGTCGTGGGAATGCTTGGTAAGTAGGGCTCGTGTCTCATAATCATTCCAAGCGCGTCGACTCCTGGTCCAGTCGAGTTCACCTGTGTCTTCGGCACTACGCTTTCTGTTGTCACTGCCATGCTTGCGGCACGTCAAGTACACTCCATCGGGGAGTTTCTGATCACCTTCCTAGCAATGAAGGATACACAGGCTGTCTGACTTTACAGCAAGTATTCATGGCCAAGTTTTGCGAATTCATGGACACTTTGTCAGGGTATGCAAATCTCAAGTATTTACTTTTGTGTGTGCCACCAAGCTGCATATGAAAACCCTCGCAGCCGAGGTAGCAGCTCTCAGAGTGCAGCACTGGCTAGCATTTCAGTGCCAAGGAATCTGGACTCTGCGCCGCAGCCTTACCATCTCAATGATCACTATCCACACAATAGTTGGCTGGCTGTCTGCCTTCTCACTTGAATATGGTCCTGTCCAAATTATTTGTAGTGCTCAGGAGTAGCATGTTGTTTACCAGGACGCGTCCTTCATGTGCTGAGCAGGACGGCGTGTCGAAGAGACGCAGGCTACTCTGCTTACCAAGCTTTCCCACGACATTGTTTGCCAGCCGGCCTTGCGGCCTCTTCGTAAAATAAGGTTCAAAACTATAGTCACATGATGCATCGTAATCACATATGTGTCACGCACTATATAGAGGGATTTGGACGAACGAGGCCGCAAGGCCGTGCTGGTTTGGAGCCTGGAGCCTCGCCCCACAAAAACGCGAAGAACAACAGACGGTGTAATATGAGGGGCCCATATGCTACGCCCTCTTCCCGGACGAAAGCAGCCTCTACGAGTCGCCGCTTCGCAGAAGAAACAATTGTGGGGGTGTACATAGTTGTTAGCCACTTGCTGTCGATTTTCTGTAGATTGAGGCTTCTCCACACATTACGCACTTCAATACAGCTTGCTCTCGGTGAAGGAGCCTGCCAAGTTCTGCCATAGATTACCAGCGATGTGTGCCACTGCTATTCACAATCTCAATTCATGCGAAGTTGATGCTCGCTGAACGGGCATTCCATTCATACATTCGAAGTGTTCACATTTCAAGATACCTTGGCCGTTTCGGCTTACCTACAATTTCGCGCAGACATCCGTCATTCGCATGATCGT
>JAKOGH010000879.1:0-20425 GCA_024811115.1 Terana coerulea
TCTTGTGTCCTTCCAATGGTTTCTATGCCAGTAAATTCGCGTAGTCTCGCGATCTCTGTACGTTTGAACGTCGATGTGGCTATACTTGCGAAACTGTAACCTGGCTCACCAATTTCAGTCATGCTGAGCGCAGCACAATGATGGAAGGTCAGTAAAGATCTCAGCAAATGACTGTATACGGGTCCTTGAGCAGGCTGAGCGTCGCGGCAATTAATGTCGTGCGGAGCGGGCGAATCGAACGCGCATATGAGCGGAGAAAGCCAAGCTTGGATATTACAGACGCCCGTACCTGCCCAAGATATCCGTGTGGCGTCGGCGTCGGCGTTAACCCACCTTCCTTCCGCCCACATCCCTTGCTCTCGGCCATCGAAACAGACAACCAAAATGCCGATCTGTTCACGCGCAGCTCTACGCGGATACACGTAATGTGAATATAAACCTGGACTACGGGTGCAGCGACGGATGGCAGGCGCCACGTGTACGAGCTTAAGCTCGTTCAAGACACCGGGATGTTGGCCAAAGACCAGAATTGCAAGACGTTTGTCAGACGCGTTCTGATGCAGCTCTGCCTACCTCTCGATTCACTGGCTTTGGCCTTCTGCCAATGATTGCGAGTCGGCGAGGGCCGCGGCGGTGGGATGTCATCTTGCAGTGAGGAGAGTACAATCGCATGTCGCATGCGGGTAGGTGCGTGCACTAGAGTCCTTATCCATGATTTCACACTAAGCTGTTGTAGTATTGCGCAGACGTAGTAAATCAACAAAGATACGGAGAGAAGTCTCTCGCCGAATACGGCGGTGGTGAATACTTTAGCATGCACTCGCCGAACGCCAAGATTGGGCAGTCTTTGTATCACCGCTACGACATCTCTGCATCAGGAAATGGGAAACGACCGCTGTGGTACACATTTCCCTTTTTCGAACGGTTGCAGAAACTTCAGCTGCGACTGGGCAGATGTTTTGAATGTACTGCCTATTTCGATCGTTTGGGCATTTTGTATCGTCAATTCGATGTAAAGAGATGACACCGGAGCACTGTAACCGCTTTGTGCAGGCGAGATGAGCCTCAGGACTTGGGTGCATGTTTCTCACTATAAATGAAGTAAAGGAGCAGACACCTACTGCCAAACAGCCATTTCAACATGTCTCCTGCCTTGCGTCGCACGATTGCATCGATCACGCTCGAAGAGCACGTTCGGCTGCAAGAGGAGCTGCTTGAAGCAGAACGACAGAAGACAATGTCGAAACGAGGCAAGACGGTCACATCAGGTGAGTGCTTGGGTCAACATCTGCCAACGTCCGGTCTCTGACTCCAGCACTATGTAGTGACATCGTACAAAGGTCAAGTCCGCACACTACGCTGCAAGATTAATCTGCTTGCTGGCCGCCTCTTGTGTACGTCATGCCGTTCGCTTCAAGGCTATGTTGCTGACAACCCGTTTTGGCAGCTGAAGCATCCGGTGTCCCGAGAAGTCGGATGACCTGGGCCGTGACCTCCTTCGGTGACAACCAGATCATCTGGCTTCACAAAGGCCTGACAGTGCGCGGCTGGCCGGCTGACATCGCCTTCGGCAATCCGCAAGACAGCGGGTGCCTCGACGAGCTGAACCGGATTCACGCCGGCTTTGAGGGTGGGCGCATCCATTTTGCGAAGCTCACTCGCGCAGAGTCCGACGGACTCGGGCCTAAGGCGTTTTGCCCAACGGCACGGCGGTGGGGTGCGACAAGCGAGCGGATGCGTTCGTCACGCGTCCGTACCGCCCTCGTGCAACGCGGTCCAAGAGGAAGACACGCCAGGATCACATTAAGACGGCGGAGATTGTGATAGAGTCGCCATAGGCCCTTGATTGGTTACGTAGCTTGCTGTTAATATTGGCGAACTTTTGGCAGGCCTGTGAGTGCTGAGCGCTGAATACTGAGTACCGAGCATGCCGAAGTGCCATGTGAGGATTTCTCACGCTGTCGTTGATCTTTACCGAAATGGATGGTTGCATACTGGAGACGGTTAGCTCCTGTCAGCAATATCCAAGTCCGAGTCTGGAGCCCTGCTTGATGCAGCCGAGATGGAGCCTGGCCTTGTCTTGTTCTTTCTCTAATTAATATATTCAGTTTCACTTGAATAACATCAGAAGCTGGAAAAGGAGGAATCTAAATTATGGAAAGGCTAATTAGGAGACGGACGATTTGCAGATGGTCCGTTTCCCAAATAGTCCAATTTTGGTGAGATAAATATATTCAACGCCATGATGTAAAAGCAATACAAAATCAAGCAAGCCGTGTACTTGCAGAGCCCTCAATGTCATTGACCACTTCGGTACGCTTAAGTGCGCCAAATTTGACCCTGAAGTCCAATCAACAGAGCTCCGTGGCAGTGGAGCAGTATCATCATGGGCGGGATTTCACCGCAGGATTCATTCGCCATCATTCAACTTCACGTCCAGGCAAAGCTTTCAACCACCCTCTGCTGGCCATTATTATTAATATGTCCTCGTCCGCGCATCAGGCTATTGATGTTCATTCATTGACCGCCCGTACTCCGTTGAAAGTGCATTGAAGGACGCTCACACAGTCGCTGTCGCTTCTATTTGCTCCGTGATGATTGTTGCTAGCGCAAGAGCCTGGAAAGAAATCAACACGACAAAGCAATGCTCGACTAAGCGAAATACGTACCTTTATCGCCCTTGTCGGCCGCTCCCGCAGACTGAAACGCGTCGGGACCATCCCTAAAATTGAGATTCACGGACTCGCAGACCAGCCATAACGCTCGCGGGACCGCGCTGCGAACACCGCCCCAAAATGCCGTCATCCACCCTCGAACCAACAACTGCCGGACGCCGACGTGGTCTTGGACTTGGACTCACTGAGGCCGAGACCGTACGGAGCCACAACCCCCGCGAGACGTAGCCGCGGGCGCGGCCCTTGACATCCATCAGCTCAGTCTAAGTTCACACCGCCGTCGGCTGGGCACGGTTTTCTACACAAGCGAAATGAGTGCGGTCCAGCGGCACGCGCACCGGACGAAGCACGTACCCCGAAGTTGCATTGCAAACCCGCCGTCATCGCTGGCGAGGTACGCGGGTAGGACGGCGTCGAAGCCAACTCGGAGTCGACATTCAGGGGTTCCGAGTCCATACGGAGCCACCACGCTGGCGGGATGCAGTCGCAAATATCACTCTGAGATGTCGCTGCCACCCATTCTCGACGAGTGCTCGTTCTCGAGTGCGTAGGCGCGATCGTGAAGTCAACATTTACGGACTCCGAGTCCACACGGAGCCATAACGCTGGCGGGATGGAGCCGCGAATGTCGCTCTCGGACACCCCAGCCGCTTGTTCTTGACGTGTTCCCATGCTTACGCGCGTCGGGCACCATCGCGTAGTCGATACCCAGAAGGCTGTATAGAGCCACAGCGCCCGCGAGATGCAGCCGCAAGTGTCGCTACGGGAGACCCACGCAATCAGGCCTCGACGCGTTCCGAGCCTCGCGCACTTTGGCAGCATCGCGAGGCCGAAATTCTGGGACTATGAGCCCATACGGAGCCATCACGCCCGCGGGATGCAGATGCGAGGGCTGTCGCGAGAGGCTGTCGCCGCCCGCTTTCGACGAGTCGCTAGTAGTGTGTGTCGGCCCCATCGTGACGTCCCAATCCAGAGACTACAATGCCGCACCAAGCAAAATGCGTGTCTGTATCGCCCTTGCTAGCCGCTCCCACAGATAGAAACGCGTCGAGGCCCTCCCTGAAGTCGAAATTCGTGTGTTCGCAGACCAGCCATAACACCTGCGGGACCAAGCTGCAAACGCCGTCGCGAGATACGGTCATCCGTCCTCGAGACGACAACGCCGGATGCCGACCTAGACCCACGGAGGTCGAGACCGTACGGAGCCACGATCCCCGCGAGATGTAGCCGCGAGGCCGCCCCCGAAAAGTCTCAGCTCTCAGTCCATGTTCACGCCGCTGTCAACTCGGCACGGTGTTCTACACAAGCGAAAATCAGCGCGGTCCAGCGGCACACACACCAAGCGAAGCACGTACATCGAAGTCGCATACTCGCCGTCGTCGCAGACCAGGTCCGCGGGTAGGATAGTGTCGCAGTGTCGAAGCCAACTCGGAGTCAAAATCCACGCGGCTCGAGCCCGTACGGAGCCACCATGCTGGCGGGATGCAGCTGCGAATACCGCTCTGAGATGCCGCAGCTGCTCGCTCTCGGCAAAGCCCACTCGAGTATGCCGGCACAGTCTTGAAGTCGAAATTTAGGGACTCCGAGTCCATACGGAGCCATAACGTTGGCGGGATGGAGCCGCGAATACCGCCCCGAGATGTGGCCGCTCCCCGTGTTTGACGAGTGCCCAGGCTCATGCCCGTCCGCACGATCGCGAAGCAGAAATCCAGGGACCCCGAGCCCGTACGGAGCCGCCACGCTTGCGGGATGCAGCCGCGAGTACCGCTCTGAGGCGCCGTCGCAGCCCGTTGCCGACCGCTTCGCGAGCGAGAGGTCGCTGACATCATCTTCATGTCGATTTCTGCGGACTCTGAGTCCATACGGAGCCATAGTGCCCGCGGGATGCCGCCGCGAATGCCGCACTCGGATACCCCAGCCGCCTGTTCTCGGCGCACTCCCAGGCTCATGCACGTCGGCGCGATGGCGAAGTCGAAATCCAGGGACTGCGAGTCCATACGGAGCCACCATGCTCGCGGGATGCAGCCGCGAGTGCCGCTCTGAGGTGCTCCCGCCGCCCGTTGTTGCCAAGCCCTCAAGCAGGAGCGTGTCGGCACCAGCTCCAGGTTCATTTTTACCGGCCTTGAGACCACACGGAGCCACCACGCCCGCGAGACGCAGCCGCGAGTGCCGCAACGAGACACCCACGCCGTCACGTCGCGACGCGTTCCCAGGCGCGCGCACTTCGGCACCGTCGCATAGTCGGAATCCAGGGGCTCCGAGTCCATACGGAGCCACCACGCCCGCGGGATGCAGCCGCGAGTGCCGCCGCGAGATGCCGTCGCTGCCTGCTCTCGACGACCCCGTACGGAGCCACCACGTCTACAGGATGCAGTCGCGAGCCCCGCCCAGGCGTCGCCCTTCTCCCTCATGCTGGATCCTGAGGCTGTCTTCATGGCCGGCATGCTGCCACCGAACAGTACGTCGCCGCCCAGAGACCCCGTTGTTCTCGCCGCTGACGCAGCGACACACACCGCACAGACACGGCGCGTCGGCGACGAGCGACGGCCGGAACGCGGCGTGAGGGGCGCGGGCGGCCTGGGGAGATGCACGGCGGCGGCGAGCGACGTGTCGACGGTGCATTCAGCAGCCGTCTCTTGAGGTGCGCCAGGACGCGCGGTGCCACGGCGGCCGGCGGCGGGGACGCGCGCGAACGCCTGCGAACGCACGCACGTCGCCCAGCAGCGACAAAACAGGCCGTGCGATGCTGCGCGTGCCGTCGTGCCGTCGGCGGGACGGTTCCGTCGCGGTGCGCTGAGCGCGCGAAGGAGGCGTGCTGCGCAGAGGGCAGCACGGCGTCGGCGAGCGGCGAGCGGCGTGGGGAGGACGAAGGGGCCGTCGCAGCGGCAGATTCGAGCGGTGTCCGCGTGCGCTGAAGGCCGTCCCGTCCAGGTATGTCCCGTCCTTGGGGTGCAAGCCGTCCGCGTGCTGACGAGGTCGCCAGGATCGCAAAGACACGACAGATCGCCGTCCGCCGGCCGCCCTCTGTCCGCACAGCGCACGGGGATACAGCCTGAGCGTACTTCCCCGCCGTCCACGGGGGTCATTGTGCCACCGGGGTACGCCGCCTTCTTGCACTCGCGTTGCCTCCATGTTCTGACCGCCTGCCCAGATCGCGATGCCGCTATAGAAATGCTTCCCGCGGCCAAGGCCACGACGCCGGACTGCCGGTGCCCCTGGCTGTCGCGGGTGGCGGTGCGCGGGCGCCATTTGCGGGGGCGGAGACGTGGCGATCGACACGAGAACGGCGGGGCGGCGTCGAAGCGTCTAGGGCGGCGACATCATGCTGTAGCCAGTACCAAGGCCCGTCGTCGCAGCCGTGCGTCGAGTCAACCCGTTGTGTCAAACGGCAGCATCTCCGCTACAGCTTGACGGCGTCACGGTGCTGGGACCGTCTGCGCCGAGGACGCTGTATCTCGTCATCCTCGCCTCCCCTTCGCACACGACGCGAAGAGCGCCCTAATACGCCCATCAATGCCGTCTCACGCCAAACAGATTGCAAGAAACGCGACGTACCGGGCGCGAAGCAAGGCTCTCATGCAGCATGCGAATAGGCGCCCGCACAGCGAAGACGCAACAGAACGCCGTCCCGCGAGCGGGGGGTCGCGGAAGCGTGTCTACGCGCACTAAGAATGCATCTGCAAGCTGCACGCGCAAGGAGGCGGGCGAGGTGGACTCACGCCGGAGGCGGCCGTTTGACGAAGTCGGGACACATCGAGCTCCGGCGAGCAAGACCGCGGGCACGCCTCCGTGTGCGCCGTTGTCTCTGCGCGCGCGAGACGACGAATGAGCCGGTTAGGGGCGGATTCCTGGCAGAATGCGCACCAACAGGTAAGTCCGCATACACAGTATTCAACGCGCCTTCAGACCCGCCCAACATGGAGACTACAGCGCGCACTGGTTCGTGCTCGCAGCGCAAACGGCGGCCAGAACGCCGTCCCGCGAGCAAGCGGCTGGGTTGCCGGGCAGACAAGGACGCACCTGCAGCGGGCGATCCAGCCCGAGTCCCGTTCTGCGCATGTGCAGCACCGTCGCGTCCTGGCCGTAGAGGAGTCGTAGCGTCGCATTGGCCGTGTTTTCGGTGGGAGAGGAGCACGGCGACGGAGGGCGAGAGGAGCGGAGAGCGTGGTCGCGGGGAGCCCGGTCGCCATTGCGTCATCCCTGCGTCATTGTAGTTGCATTGTAGCACCCAGCATCCTCCCCGTGCCATTGTACTACCCAGAATGCTCCCTAACGAGTCCAAGTAGTTCGAACCGATCGCCTGCCCGACGGCGAAGCTACGGAGGGAACAACCATCGCAGACGCCCAGTGCGACCGCGTCGTGCCCCGCGCCAATCAGAGGCCCGCATTGCACACGCCCACTTCTTTCCCAGCGACCGCGAGGGCCCCGTCGATGACAACAACAGCGTCCGAGGATGTCCCAGCTGGGCTTTTTATGCACTGACGGCCGTGTACGACACCGACGACGAGATGAACGGCGCGTACCGACGGCTGGCCGACTCGCCCGAGAAGAGCCTACGCCTCAGGCGCCTCTCCGCGCCCGCGCAGGGCGGGCAGCGCCCCCACGTCCACGGCAACCCGAGCGTGTCGTGGCCGGTGCCGGTCGTGAGCCAGCACAGACAGTTCGAGTACCGGAACGGCGCGAAGCTGCACACGTTTCGCAGGGAGGACGCCCCATGGCCGTTTGCGTTTAACAGAGAGGTTCTCGAGCAGTCAGTCCATGTTCTTGATGGGATGTCCGGCGGCGGAAACTAACAGGGATCTGCGTCTTCCATTCGCCGCTTCCCGATGTTCCCAGGAGCAGTATGGACCGTGCCATGATTGCGCACATCAAAGGAAACCAGATATTCTCCAGATTCGAGCCAGGGAAATACCCAAAGCGGTGCTTGGATCTGGGCACGGCGGTGCGTCTCAGTTCAATACAGCTGTTTGCGAAACATTAGACCGCCTGGCCGCTTTTCCCTCTCCTCGGTCTTTGTTTACTTTTGGAGCAGAACAAACAGAACAAGACCCTCGATGCACTCGTCGTCCAACGAGCTTGCGCCGTTGAGCGTCTGGCACGTTGCTGAGCTCTAAGGGTAAACATCATTTGTGAGCTGACAGCTCCTAAGCAATTATTAGACCGCCTTGGTCCTTTCTGTTGCCCGGAAATTGTGTTTACTTTTGGAGCAGTACAAGCAGTGGCAGCAGCTTTTGCTTGCCCGGTGTCCAATGCGCCGTCGCTGTTGCGCGTCCCGCCCGCTGCCAACTGCTCCAAAAGCAAACACAAGGACAGTTGAAAGCAAATCGTGAAAACGGTCTTATATTTGCTTAGGAGCTGGAAATCGCGTCAAAGCGGTCTACTGTTTCGTAAACGGCTGTCACCTATCACCTGTACTAGAGCTGAATTTGGTTACAGTTGGGTGACTGGGTGGTAGATACTGCCAAGTACTTACCAGAGTGCACATTTATCGGCTTTGACTTGCTGGACATTCAAGTGCAGCTTTCTTTGGTAGACCCGCTCATCGCGAGTCGCATCAAATGGGTTCACGGAAATTTGTTTGTGGTCTGACTCCGTTTCTGTCTGTGTTGTGTGCTTACACCAGCAAAGCTTAGAGTTTCCTCTGCCTTTCAGCGGATAATGAATTCGACTATATCCACTTGGAGGGTATAGCTCTTGGTGTACCGGAGGATAAGGCACGTATACTTTCATTCACCCCCATGATATACTCATTTCCTCCTGCTAGTGGGACGCACTCTTTGAGGTGAGTTCCGCCCAGAAAGGATGCAGGATCTCTGAGGTGATATATAATTACGCTCCAGGAGCTCAACAGGATTTTATCGCCGGGTGGAGCCATAGAAGTCATACAACAAGGTACGCTAGCACTCATTTTTAATGTGCATAAGAGAGCTTACCAGCCGCATGTAGATGCGCGTTTCCCGGTGCTGCCACAGTGGTTTACTGAGCCTCTGCATGCTCATTTCAAAGACGATATAGGCAGTCCTCGCCGTGATTTATCATCCACAGAACCTGCTACACAACAGGCTGAGGATATGCCTCACGTGTACACGCTTCTGGAGGATTTGTTCTACTCCGTTTTTGAGAACAGATTCATCAATCCGAAGCCCAGCTGTAAGCATTTCCTTCATTCCACAGCAGCCAGCAACCTTCTCAACATACTAAATATCCTCAGCGATCCTGCCACAATTCTTCAACACGCACTTCAGGCAGGTTGTTTCACCGCCAATCCTCCAGTTCCCAATGCCCCCTCTCGCACCACTCGCACCGTTCCCGAAGTGGGAGCCCAAAGTGGCATCAAGCCGAGAAACGACGTCAGACCCTCTCGACGCCAGCCTGTACTTTGTCCCGGCTTCGGAGAACCGGTCTCCTCACACGGAAGAGGACGCGGCGTCCCGCAGAAGCTCAGGCTTGGCCACCGCACGCGCCAGCAACGAGACGCTCCTCACGCCGCTCATCATCGGGCGCAATAAACTCGGTAACCGTCACGGAACTCGCGAGTGCCTGGGACGGCCGCCGTCCCGTTCAAGTCCTATCTGACTTGTTAATGGTTGGCGGTGCCCATGGTGCTTGGCGAGTCCTTGATCATTCATATTAATTGGTCTGTTGTCCGTACATGTATGTAGAGGTAGTATCAATAATAAATATGTTTACTTTTCTGTGTGTAAGTGGAGTATGCACATGCCAGTGTACTACTAGTAAAAGCAGTGACCAGCAGAGCGTGAGTGGTATATAGTACTGTACTATGTGACAAGTCCGAAATCCGACCGAAGTAGTGTTAAGGCTCTATATCACTATATATAAAGTCATAAGACGGCATGCGTGCAAGGCTGAGATGGGATGGACGGCAAGTAGTGATAGGCAGGGGTTTGCAAACCCTCCGAGGGTTAAGGGTAAGGGTATAGAGGGTAATGGTAAGGGTTGAAGAAAGTTAACCCTCATCTGGCAGAGGTCTGCATGCAAATACCAGACATGTTGCTGGATAGGGCTGCAAGTGTTGTGAATGCTTTCTATATCAATCTGAGCTACTCAAATAGAAGGCTAACATTATAAGTAAACAAAAAAGCACTCAAAGCCCCATTTTCTACCTATTTTGGCAAGGGTTTGAAGGGTAGCCTTCAACCCTTACCCTTCATAAGGGTAAGGGTTTTGGAGGGTAAGGGTAAGGGTTAGCCTCTAAGCATAGAGGGTTTACCCTTGCCATTCACTAACGGCAAGCCGAGGGATATAGTAGATCACCAAGTAACATACAAAGCGTCGATACGATCGGCACAGTACTACTAGTAACACTCTATACTACATGAGTAAGATGATCGGACATGCACCTCCAAGGCTGAGATGGGATGGGCGACATGAGGAATGTGGAGTACTGAATAACATACAAAGAGTTGATGCAAGTGGAACGACCGTAGCACTCAAGTCTATACTACATAAGTAAGGTAATCGTGCGTATGCCTCCGAGGCTGAGATGGGATGGACGGCACAAGTCAGACGTACGTACTATACTGCAGTACATAGAAGCCGACGTGGGGATGGTGCCAAGTTGGTGCCAAGTGACATTCGTGAGGGTAAGTGTTGCATGGTACGGTGATAGTCATCTTGAACTCGGACTCCGGTAGAGGGGAATCAACAAACGCACAAGGGCGCACTCAAATGGAGTGCTTGGGTAAGAATGTGGGGCGCATAAATGATAAACAGATATATTGAAGGTGCCGGTACAATACTACAACACACTACTATCTGGTGTGCAATACCGAGACACTAGATGTAAGAGACTGTGTACGCCAGCGTACATGGTGTAGTCCGACAGCCACTTATCCGGCATAATCTCCCTGTAAGAACGCGACGTACGAGTCTACGACCACGGGGTAGCCGACCATAATTTCCCCGTTTGTCCGTCGTCACCCGCTTGCGATACCGACATAGCGCGGGCACCATCCACGTAATGTTCGCCAGCCGTCCTCGTAGACGACGGCAGTCATGGGGCATCTTCCCGTTCCAAACGCAAGTGCCGCGGGCACAGTCTACACGGCCCCAGAAGCATAATTCAATAGTCTTTTAGTCTGAGTAACAGGTTTAGATCGAAAGTAAAATACCCACCGGTACGTCGGAGTAAATGATCAGCAGCGCCGGTTATTACGGCGCTGTGACCGTCTTCCTAAGCTCTCGCTGGTGACAAGTCGGCGCGGACTTCGCCCACTGCGGACAAGGGAAAGCGGGTGCGAGAGCCATCTATCGCTGCCCATAGATGACGCCGCATCGTCAACGTCGTAAGACTAAATAAAATATGCTGTCACAATGTAGCATCAGTGCAAATTCTAGCTATGAAGTCAGTAGCAGCACATACCACAGAAGCCGCACGCTAAATCCTAGAGCCAACACCGCACGCAGCGTAGAGCTGCGCTCTCGTATACAATAGAATGAAACTGGAAGTAATTGGTAGTCAGCTAACGACATAGCAAAGCAGCTCAGAACGTACTCGCTTGCGCGCGGTACGGCTTGTAGCCCGGCGGCGACATCGTGAGCGCGTTTCTGCACGCCGCACCACGACTTGACCGGACAACCGCAAGGTGAGACGGCGGCGCAACGTTGCTCGCCCTCAATGCTATCCTACGAAGTGTGATCAGAAATAAATCAACGAGGGCAAAGGTGAAGCATTTACACTACTTACTTGAGTAACGGCCTTGGCGGCGATCTCGACGGAGGCAGCCGTCGACGAGCATGGTGAAGGCGACGACGAGGTCCGTCTCGGGGCACGGCGACTGAGAGAGGAGGGAGGCGAGAGGGAGAACGGGTGTGAAAGCAGAGCGGTGGAGTGGTGGGGAGATCACGTCTTCGCGGGTGGCTTTTATCCCCGTGCGCTCCGGCGCGTATTGTCTCTTCTTGGGCCGGTTCCGTCCCTCGCTATGTCGTTTCCACGCTCTCGCTAACCTTCCTGTACCTCATGACGGACGCCGCTGCAAATAGAAGACTCCATTCAGAAATACACGATATTTGCGACGCTGTCGGCGCCCCACGCAGCCTTGGTGCGGAGATACGGACCCTGCCCGACGCGTTTCAGAAATCCGTTTGTGCTGTTGTTCCAATTCAGCGGAGAGCTCGAAACGAAAATAAATCCCACTCACCAACATTTAAAGCGCACCGCGCAATGTCCCGCTAACTTGCGCAGCATCGACCGCAACGGGCGCGCAGATCTTGGACGTTTTTGCGCGGATTCGCAACGCGCGTCGGACAGAGTACACTGTCGGACGGCTCCTGAATACAGTAAATGTCAGCGCCAGATAGACCCCGGAAAGCGCGACGGACAGATCGCATAAGTGCGCACCATGGAACAATCCCAATGCCAGTACACCAGCGTCGGCATAGAGGCTCCACCGAGAAGGCGGCGGCGCCGTCGGGTGTCCAAATGACGGGCATTTCTTGTCGACTCCACGCACTGCCTCCAACTTTGTCGGATCGCGTTGTTGCGCCGCGTAAGACTGCGCCGTCAGGGCTGCTCGCCGGAGCTCACCCGATTCCCCGACTGTTCGGAGCCATCTGAGATTCTACATGACGCGACGGCGAGCACCCATGCGTGTCGTAGGACACACGGGCTGTAGCAAATTCCAGACAGCGCGCCGGGATACCGTTATTGCGCCGCCGACAAGTAGCTCTGTGTGCAAGTGCAAGATTCACGGCGATGAGCAAAATGGTAAGTCCGTATCGAGATAACTCACCGGTGACGTTGAATGACGGCGCAGAGGCGAGCTGTGGATTTTCTTGTGCTTCGTGTGCCTTACATTGCCTCTCCTGGTCCGGCTGGTGGCGTCTAGACGCGTCAGTCTGAGGCTTGGCGGGTGGAGTGTGACGCCAGCGGGAATCCGTTCGCGTGTTGAGTCGCTTCGGCTGCAGTGTCGTGAGCAGATTGAGATGTCCTTGGTCGCATTGATGCCACGTCGGTCAGTTTTTCGTTATGACATAAATCTCGCGTCTCGCTTGCACTTGGTGATAGCACCGTCCGGGATGACTCTCCTGCGCATCGCATGTCTTAAATCAATGAGGACAACGTCTGCAGAGGTCCGTAAAAGGTACAATTAGATACATGTCTGGGAAATTTAAAACCCTAAATAACGTACCAAGGCAGCTACTCGCTCACAGCGCGGAGGCCCCACTTGCGGGACCGGCCGCCTTGACGGCAGCGCGATGGCATCATTGACATCGGCGAGGGGGCATCCACCTCGCTTGAAGCTGTGGGAGTCCCATTCGCGGGATGCGTGCGTTTCAGCCAGACGTGCATCGGCTAAATCGCCGATTGATTTGGTGAGGTCAATGGTAAGTGGCGACCCGGGGACGAGACCCTGTGCAGAAGCATCTAACGCTGCGCAGGACGCGACAACGCCCGCACGCTTGGTAGCAAATGCGGTCGGCATTGAACACGCCGAGATGCAGTTGCTGCGCTAGTAATAAACGAGCCTGTGCGCGAGCGTGCAAATCCCCTGTGATATGTGTGAGCGATGCTTTAGAGGCTTGAGTCTGAACATACATCGAAATAAACTCACAGATGAAACCAATCAGCCTTGCTGAAGACGGAATCGGCGCAATCTGCCTTTGCTTGCGCGCCCTGCTTGCGCTTCCTCAGTCCAGTCTGCTCTAGGCACGGCGGGCGAGCTGAGATGCTGGCGTAAATCAGCTCGCTTGCAACGTTGACGCGTTGTTCGAACTGCGATTGAGCCGAGACGCATCAGTCTGCGTTAATTCTACATTGGTTAGTTGTTGACTGTGACATGGATTAGCCTCTTACCTTCATCCGGCAAGCACGTCAACCACGAGCGGCGACGGCAGGGTGGCTCTGACTTGATTCGTGGCCGGCTTCCCCACCGATTACAGCATGCATCCGTACTAGGTAAGCGTTCCCAGCCAGGCCGCCGATGAATCTGGCAGCGACGACAGCGCACAACGACCCGAGCGCAAGGGTCGGGCCAGGCTTCTAATGCGCAATGTTGACGACTGGCCGCTTGCGTACTGTGCCGCATGCGCGGATCGCAGAGGGCTGGACGTGCGCTCTCCGTGTGCATGTATTCAATTGGATCTGCAGTTCGCTGCCAAATGAGAATAAAACTAATGAGCAGCGGCAAAGCGCAAGCAGACAGGAACCAAGCTCACGGATCAAATCCTTCGGGATTGTGAGGGAATATGCAACGTCGGCCGCAAGCACCTTACGCCCGCTGAAGATGGTGCCTGTGCTCCAAAAAGCAGGCGTTGCGAGGCACAGAGGGCCGCGTGGCAGTAGAAGCGAGCCGCAGGATAGACGGTGACAAACAAGTAGCGCTTCCGCTCTTTCTACTTGCTTGATTGTTGCTACGGGTCCTCGTATATTCTAATCACCCTCGCCGCTAGTTTGGAGACATCTGAACACCGCTTGCAGGACTTGGCTAAGTCGGGTTCAGGGAACTTGAACGACTCGCTCCTGCTTAGGGCACTTATTGCTGCCGCAGGCTAGCCGTCCAGATTCCCATATTCGAGTATCTTCCAGCATGCAGCTTTCGCCAACATGTGGGACGAGACGGAGTGTTGGGCCAGTTGACACGGTTGCGGAGGATTGAGCAGGTTGAACGTGAGAGCAGCCCGGAAGCGCTTAGACGCCCGCGTCGATTTCGGATCTGGTAATTTGGCTCTTTGTGGCGTCGGCGTTAACCCACCCACGTCGCTTGCTCTCAACCATTGAAACAGACACCTGAGATGGCGTTTTGTTCACGCGTATCTCCATGTGGCTACGTGTCAGGTTGATGTGAAACTGGACTGCAACTACAGTGACCGTGGCGACGTGGTTTCTACGAGTGGAAGTCGCCACGTATACGAGTTTCAAGCTCATTCAAGCCCATTCAACATACCGGAATATTGGCGAAAGCCCAGAGAAGCAAGACGTGTTAACGCAGCTCCGTTTACCTCTTAATTCGCCGGCTTCGGCCTTCGGCCAATGATTGCGAGGCGGCGAGGGTCCCGGTGGGATGTTATCTGTGAGGGGGAGTGCGATCGCGTGTCTGATCCAAGTATGTACGTGCACCGTGCCCCAGGGTATCCACGACCTCACGCTAAGCTACTGTAGGATCGTCAGAGCGTAGAAAATTGACAAAGACGCGGGGAGTAGTCTCTCGCTGAACGTGGCAGGCAAATGCTTTAGAATACGCCCACTGAACGTCAAGATTGGACGGTGTTTATATCACGATCATGTCGTCTTAGTATTAGGAAGCAGCCGCTGTGGTGCACATCTCCCTTTTGTGGCTAGTTCAAGAGACTTTGGCTGCGACCATACCGACGTCTCAAATATCTGGCCTTTTGCACCATCCGTTTGAGGCAAGGACTCGGAGATACCACGGCAGCATCGAAAATCACTTTGCGAAGACCAGACGAACCTGGGACTTGAGTGTGTATTTCTCAGTATAAATGAAGTGAGGGAATGAGCAATTACTGCCAAACAGCTGTTCTGACATGTCTCCTACCTCACGTCGTACCGTCGCATCCATCACGCTCGAAGAGCACGTTCGGCTGCAAGAAGAACTGCTTGAAGCTCAAAGACAAAAGACAGCGTCGAAGCGGGGCAAGACAGTCACATCCGGTGAGTGCTTGTGTCAATGTTTGCTAGTGCTCAGTCTCTAACTCGAGCACTCTGCAGTGACGTCGTATAAAGGTCAAGTCCGCACACTGCGCCGCAGAATTAATCTGCTTGCTGGCCGCCTCTTGTGTACGTCATGCCGTTCGATTAGAGGCTATGTTGCTGACAACCTGTTTTGGCAGCCGAAGCGTCTGGTGTCCCAAGAAGTCGGATGACCTGGGCCGTGACCTCCTTCGGTGACAACCAGATCATCTGGCTTCACAAAGGCCTGACAGTGCGCGGCTGGCCGGCTGACATTGCCTTCGGCAATCCGCAAGACAGCGGGTGCCTCGACGAGCTGAACCGGATTCACGCCGGCTTTGAGGGTGGGCGCATCTATTTTGCGAAGCTCACTCGCGCAGAGTCCGACGGACTCGGGCCCAAGGAGAGTTTGCCCAACGGCGCGGCGGTGGGGCTGTGACAAGCGAGCGGATGCGTTCGTCACGCGTCCGTACCGCCCTCGTGCAACGCGGTCCAGGAGGAAGACACGCCAGGATCACATTAAGACGGCGGAGATTGTGATAGAGTCGCCGTAGGCCCTTGATTGGTTACGTAGCTTGCTGTTAATATTGGTGAAATTTTTGGCAGGCCTGTGAGTGCTGAGCGCTGAATACTGAGTACTGAGCATGCCAAAGTGCCACGTGAGGATTTCTCGCACTGTCGTTGATCTTTACCAAAACGGATAGTTGCGTACTGGTAGAACACATTCTTCCAGACTTGAAAATTCCTCTCGCCCAGCATCTAAACTGTGGAAAGGCTAATTGGGAGACAGACCATTTGCAGATGATCTGTTTCCCAAATAGTCCAATTTTAGTGAGATCAATATATTCAACGCCATGATGTAAAAGCAATACAATCAAGCGAGCCGTGTGCTTGCAGTGCCCTCAATGTCATTGGCTACTTCAGTACACTTAAGTGCGCCAAATCTGACCCTGGAGTCCATCAACAGAGCTCAGTGGCAGTGGAGCGGTATCGTCATGGGTGGGATTTTACCGCAGCATTCATTCGCCATCATTCAACTTCACTTCAGGCAAAGCTTTCAACCACCCTCTGCTGGCCATTTTTATTAATATGTCCTCGTCCGCACGTCAGGCTATTGATGTTCATTCATTGACCGCCCGTACTCCGTTGAAAGCGCATTGAAGGCCGCCCACGCAGTCGCTGTCACTTCTATTTCTCCGTAATGATTGTCGCTAGCGCAAGAGTCTGGAAAGAAATCAGCACGACGAAGCAATGCTCGACTAAGCGAAACGTACCTTTATCGCCCTTGTGGCCGCTCTCGCAGACTGAAACGCGTCGGGACCATCCCTAAAATTGAGATTCACGGACTCGCAGACCAGCCATAACGCCCGCGGGACCGCGCTGCGAACACCGCCCCAAGATGCTGTCATCCACCCTTGAACCAACAACTGCCGGACGCCGACGTGACCTTCGATTTGGACTCACTGAGGCCGAGACCGTACGGAGCCACAACCCCCGCGAGACGTAGCCGCGAGCGCGGCCCTTGACATCCATCAGCTCAGTCTAAGTTCACACCGCCGTCGGCTGGGCACGGTTTTCTACACAAGCGAAATGAGTGTGGTCCAGCGGCACGCGCACCGGACGAAGCACGCACCCCAAAGTTGCATTGCAAACTCGCCGTCATCGCTGGCGAGGTACGCGGGTAGGACGGCGTCGAAGCCGACTCGGAGTCGACATTCAGGGGTTCCGAGTCCATACGGAGCCACCACGCTGGCGGGATGTAGTCGCAAATATCACTCTGAGATGTCGCTGCCACCCAGTCTCGACGAGTGCTCGTTCTCGAGTGCGTAGGCGCGATCGTGAAGTCAACATTTACGGACTCCGAGTCCACACGGAGCCATAACGCTGGCGGGACAGAGCCGCGAATGCCGCTCTCGAACACCCCAGCCGCCTGTTCTTGACGTGTTCCCATGCTTACGCGCGTCGGGCACCATCGCGTAGTTGATACCCAGGTACTCCAAGGCCGTATAGAGCCACAGCGCCCGCGAGCTGCAGCCGCAAGTGTCGTTACAGGAGACCCACGCAACCAAGCCTCGGCCCGTTCCCAGCCTTGCGCATTTTGGCACCATCGCGAGGCCGACATTCTGGGACTACGAGGCCATACGGAGCCATCACGCCCGCGGGATGCAGATGCGAGGAGCTGTCGCGAGATGCTGTCACCGCCCGCTCTTGACCAGTCGCTGGGCTAGAGTGTGTCGGCCCCATCGTGACGTCCCAATCCAGAGACTACAACGCCGTACCAAGCGAAATGTGTGCCTGTATTGCCCTTGCTAGCCGCTCCCGCAGATAGAAACGCGTCGAGGCCATCCCTGAAGTCGAAATTCAGGGGCTTGCAGACCAGTCATAACGTCCGCGGGACCAAGCTGCAAACGCTGTCGCGAGATACGGTCATCCGTCCGCGAGCCGACAACGCCGGGTGCCGGCTTAGACCCACGGAGGTCGAGACCGTACGGAGCCACGATCCCCGCGAGATGTAGCCGCGAGGCCGCCCCCGAAAAGTCTCAGCTCAGTCCATGTTCACGCCGCTGTCAACTCGGCACGGTGTTCTACACAAGCGAAAATCAGCGCGGTCCAGCGGCACACACACCAAGCGAAGCACGTACATCGAAGTCGCATACTCGCCGTCGTCGCAGACCAGGTCCGCGGGTAGGATAGTGTCGCAGTGTCGAAGCCAACTCGGAGTCAAAATCCACGCGGCTCGAGCCCGTACGGAGCCACCATGCTGGCGGGATGCAGCGGCGAATACCGCTCTGAGATGCCGCAGCTGCTCGCTCTCGGCAAAGCCCACTCTCGAGTATGCCGGCACAGTCTTGAAGTCGAAATTTAGGGACTCCGAGTCCATACGGAGCCATAACGTTGGCGGGAAGGAGCCGCGAATACCGCCCCGAGATGTGGCCGCTCCCCGTGTTTGACGAGTGCCCAGGCTCATGCCCGTCCGCACGATCGCGAAGCAGAAATCCAGGGACCCCGAGCCCGTACGGAGCCGCCACGCTTGCGGGATGCAGCCGCGAATGCCGCTCTCGGACACCCCAGCCGCCTGTTCTTGACGTGTTCCCATGCTTACGCGCGTCGGGCACCATCGCGTAGTTGATACCCAGAAGGCTGTATAGAGCCACAGCGCCCGCGAGATGCAGCCGCAAGTGTTGCTACGGGAGACCCACGCAATCAGGCCTCGATCCGTTTCTGGCCTCGCGCACTTTGGCACCATCGCAAGGCCAAAAGTCAGGGACTCTGAGCCCATACGGAGCCACCACGGTACAGATGCGCTGACGTGAGATGCTGTCGCCGCCCGCTCTTGACGAGTCGCTAGGTTGGGATGCGTCGGCCCCATCGTGACGTCCTAATCCAGAGACTACAACGCCGTACCAAGCGAAATACGTGCCTGTATCGCTCTTGCTAGCCGCTGCTGCAGACTGAAACGCGTCGAAGCCATTCCTGAAGTTGAAATTCATCCACATAGCGTCCGTGGGACCGAGCTGCGAAGGCCAGCCGACAACTGTCGGATGCCGATTTAGACTCATGCAGGCCGAGATCGTACGGACCCACGATTCCTGCGAGATGTAGCCGCAAGGGCCGCCCCGAAACAATTCAGCTCAGTCCAAGTCACATCACTGTCATCTGTGCATGGTGTTCTACACGAGCGAAAATTAGTGCAGTCCAGCAGCACGTACACCAAGCGAAGCACGTACATCGTCGTCGCAAACTCGCCGTCGTCGCTGGCCAGGTCCGCGGGTAGGACAGCGTCGCAGTGTCGAAGCCAACTCGGAGTCGAAATCCACACAGATCTAGTCCGTACGGAGCCACCACGCTGGCGGGATGGCGCCGCGAATACCGCCCCGAGATGCGGCCGCTCCCCGTGTTTGACGAGTGCCCATTCGAGCCCGTCGGCGCGATCATGAAGTCAACATTCAGGGTCTTCGAGTTCGCACGGAGCCACCACGCTGGCGGGATGCAGCCGCGAATGCCGCTTTCGGACACCCCAACGCTTGTTCTTGACATGTGCCCAGGCTCATGCCCATCGGCACCATCGCGGAGCAGAAATCCAGGGACCCTGAGCCCGTACGGAGCCGCCACGCTTGCGGGATGCAGCCGCGAGTACCGCTCTGAGACGCCGTCGCAGCCCGTTGCCGACCGCTTCTCGAGCGAGAGGTCGTCGACATCATCCTCAAGTCGATTTCTGCGGGCTCTGAGTCCATACGGAGCCATAATGCCCGCGGGACGCCGCCGCGAGTGCCGCGCTCGGATACCCCAGCCGCCTGTTCTCGGTGCACTCCCAGGCGCATGCACGTCGGCGCGATCGCGAAGTGAAAGCCAGGGACCTGAGTCCGCACGGAGCCACCATGCTCGCGGGATGCAGCCGCGAGTGCCGCTCTGAGGTGCTCCCGCCGCTCGTTGCTGCCAGGCCTCAGGCAGGAGGGTCGATACCAGCTCCAGGTTCGCGTTCACGGGCCTTGAGACCACACGGAGCCACCACGCCCGCGAGACGCAGCCGCGAGTGCCGCAACGAGACACCCACGCCGTCACGTCTCGACGCGTTCCCAGGCGCGCGCACTTCGGCACCGTCGCATATCGGATCGAATCCAGGGGCTCCGAGTCCATACGGAGCCACCACGCCCGGGATGCAGCCGCGAGTGCCGCCGCGAGACGCCGTCGCTGCCTGCTCTCGACGAGCCACCAGGATGGCCGTGTCGACCCCAGCGTGACGGCCCTCAAATCCAGGACGGCGGCCCCATACGGACCACCACGTCTGCGAGATGCAGGCGCGAGGCCGCCCGACCGTCGACCTTCTTCCTCTCGTGCGTGCCCGATGGCTTCATGGCCGGCATCCTGCCGCCGAACGGTACGTCGCAGTCAGACGCTGCATTGTGTTCGCTGCTGACACGCCGCGGTGCGCATCGCACAGACACACTCTATCCACATCCGGCGACCAACGTCGGCGAAGCGTGGCGGCCGTCAAGCAGTGTGAAGGGGCGGGTCCCTGGGGAGCTGTGCGGCGGCGAGCGAGGGCTGGCGGAGCTGGCAGCACGGTTCTCCTGGGGTGCGCCAGGACGCGCAGTGCCG